>JANUWF010001359.1:1287500-1297500 GCA_026120185.1 Voacanga thouarsii | reverse complement strand
TCTACCTCCTATTTTTTATGAAGAGAATAAATCTTTTTCTCGAAGGATCAGAAAAAAATGGGTCCAGATATCCTGCGGGAATGATTTGGAAGATCCATAACCAAAAAAGGGTGATATTTGCTAGCAACAACATAATGGAGGTAGTCAATCAATACAGATTGATCCGAAATCTGATTCAAATCCCATATAGTACCTATGAGTACATAAGAAATGGATTGAATCGATTCTTTTTAATGAATAGATCTGATCGCAACTTCGAATATAGAATTCAAAGGGATCAAATAGGAAAGGATACTCTGAATCATAGAACTATAATGAAATATATGATCAACCAACATTTATCGAATTTGAAAAAGAGTCAGAAGAAATGGTTCGATCCCCTTATTTTGATTTCTCGAACCGAGAGATCCATGAATCGGAATCCTGATGCATATAGATACAAATGGTCCAATGGGAGCAAGAATTTCCAGGAACATTTGGAACATTTTGTTTCTGAGCAGAAGAGCCGCTTTCAAGTAATATTTGATCGATTATGTATTAATCAATATTCGATTGATTGGTCTGAGGTTATCGTTGTCCATTTGTTGGATATTTACTTTGAATATTAAGTTCATATGGGAACTTTTGTATAAGTATTGAAGTTTTTTTTTTTTTTTTAAGAAATCAATTTTCCCTTAGACTTTCATTAAAAGTTTAATTTTTTTATTCTTTCATTATAAAGACCCCTAGTCCAAAGGACGGGGGGGCATCCCCGACCCATTTTGGGTTACGTAAGTAGGTGGGGTGTTACAAATTATGATAGCTTTTGCAAACTTACCAAAATCGTTTTGGGGACACGCACTAGAGATTGCTATTTATATATTAAATAGAGTTACGTAAAAAATGGTTGATACTACCCTATTTGGGTTATTCTTTGGTAAAAAACCAAAGTTATTTCACATGAGAATATAGGGTTGCCCTGCATTTGTTAAAAGGCCACAATCAGACGAACATGAAAGTAAGTTTGACAAATATTTGTTTGTTGGATATCTGAAAGAATTATTCAAATATTACTTCTATCTCTCTTTCGAAAACAAAGTGTTTGTTTCAAAATATACTATCTTCTTAGAGAATAAGAAAATGCTTAAAGGGGATAGTGGGAGTAAAAGTGAACTTAGTGAAGCTCAAGAAGAACAAACAAACATAGATAAACCATTTGAACCTACATCTATTGAAAGAATAGATGAACCTTCATCTATACAAAAACCTCAAAGGTCGAGTTGGATATATGTGGCACCTGAGAGATATAGATTTCTCATAAGTGAGCATAATAGCGTATTGCTCATATATGAAGCTGAGCCTACTACTTATAAGATTGTTCTGAATAGTTTAGAATCTAACAAATGGCTTGAAGTCATAAAGATAGAGATGGATTTTATGTATAAAAACCAAGTATGGACCTTGGTTGATCCACCTAAGGGAATCAAACCTGTAGGGTGCAAATGGGGTTTCAATAGATGGTATCATAGTTACCTATAAAGCACAACTGATTGCTAAAGATATTGTCAATAATATGGTACTGATTATAACGAAACCTTCTCACCAGTTGCCATGCTAAAATCCATATGGATACTCTTAACATCTGCAGCTCATTATAATTATGGTCTGACAAATGGATGTGAAAACATCTTTTCTAAATAGAAAACCTAACTCAAGAAGCGTACATGCTACAGCCTGAAGGTTTCACTTCTAAAGATATGACAAAAGTATACAAGTTGCAAAGGTCTATCTATGGGCTTAATCAAGCTTTTAGAAGTTGAAACGTCTATTTTGATGAAATAATTAAAATTTTTGATTTCATTCAAAGCATGGATGAATCTTGTGTATACAAGAAGGTTAGTAGGAGTGCAATTATTTTTGTATTACTTTACGTAGATGACATATTACTAATAGAAAATGATATACTTGTCCTTTAATCTATAAAAGTTTGGTTTTCCAAGTAGTTCTCCATGAAAAACTTTAAGGGCAAACACAATCAAACTCAATCAAACCACAATCAAACTCAAACCAAAATTTACTTTCTCAATTTAAAACAACCCAACTCACTACTACCATGATCCTAGTGTCCCCAAGCTTTAACGCCAAATAATAAATAAATAGGTTTATAAGTTAAGCCTAATTTTATATTTAAAATAATTAATGTTTTGTGAAATAGGTACTAAAAAGTTGCAGGTTTAAATCTTGCTAAGAAAAATTTAGAGTTTATTTGATGAAGAGTCCTAGGTGGTATTAGGTAAAATAATGATTTATTAATAATTTAGTTGTTAGAAAATAATTGATAACTAAAATTAGTTGAAAATAAATTTTAATGAGTCTTGCTTGAAAAATAATAAATAAATTTTAATAGGTTTTGATTAAAAGATAATAATTAAATTTTAATAACAAATATTTACTTATTATAATTATTTCCATAAAAGGCTTTATTTGATCATATAATACCTATATATTTTACTTCTTTCAAAACCACTATTTAATTGACTAAAATATCCTTATTATATATATATATATATATATATATATATATATATATATAAAATAGTCCAAATCCACCTTCTTAGGGTTTTTTCTGAATTTACTAGAAAAAATTATAATATTAAATATTTTATTAATGAAATAAAAATTAGCTTAGGGACAACTAAATTATGATCATATTTCTATGGCTAACTACAATCATGAACATATACAATCATTCAATTCATCAACTCATCCAAATCATACATATAAGCATAGATCTAGACTTACTAAGGCATGATCTAATCTTTACTAGCATAAATATAATCATGGCTTTAATAATCACACAAGAATATAAATCCTATTCATCATAGATGACATAATCTCTAGCATACTAGATCATGTAGACATGCATTAAACCTCAAAACATCATACAATCAACTAAGATAATCCCTTCGTGCATAAATCCCATCTCCATCATATTCATACATATATTCATGCTTCACTCTTAACTCATCACAACAATATATACTCAAACCTTATTCATGATTCATCTTCTATCAACATCATCCTAGAGACATGAATCTAGAATTTAAAAGAAGGGTTAAAAATACTTACTTGATTGGTGAAAACCTTGAAGGAGTTTCGAATGAATCTCAACTCCTAGATGACTAGACCCGTCCAAGAAAGATAGAGAAAGCATGGCCATTGGAGAAGAAGCCATTCGACCAAGAGAGAGAGAGAGAGAGAGAGAGAGAGAGAGAGAGAGAGACCATTAGCATGTTTATTCATATATATATTCATTAGAGATCAAGATTAGAGAAGATGAAGTTGTTAGAACAACCCTACCTTGAAGGTGTTCTTGAGCCTTCACAAAACTTCTGATTTTTTATCCAAAAGAGCAAGTTGGATTTGGGAGTTTGATGTTAGAAATGGTGTGGATGGACTCACAGTAGTGAATAAATGAAATCTGGAATTTTTAGAAGAAGTTTGGAGTGATTTGGAGAGGTATTAGACAAAAGAAAGGAGTAGGTGTTCTTGGTGTGCTATGTGTTCATGAAGGTTGAAGAGAGTAGATAGGTTTTGTTCAAGGGTGGCCGAATTTCTAAAGGTTTAGGGCTGGCCGAATTATTTGTAGGGTTTGGTAGATGATTTTCTGGTTTGGAAAGGAGAAGGAAAGGTTAGTTGTTGAAATCCTTGAAGAATATTTTTGGAAAGCAAATTTGGAAACTAAATATACAATAATATCTTTGATTATTGAAGAGCTTTTGGAATGCTGCCATGGCCGAATTGTTGAGCAGAGTTTCAGCTGGATGAAAGCTGGTTGAAGGAGGCTAGGGGTGGCCGAAAATAAGGAGTATAATGGGAAGGGAAGGTCTGGTTGTTTGACGGATATTTTATGGAAGGTTGTTAAATTATGGTGGCTAGAATTTTGGTAGCTAATCAAGCATGATTGCAGTATTTTTTTTTTTTTTGAAATCTTTTAGGGTAGCCATGATTGGATTTTCATGCAGAAGGTTGGAGAAGACAATGGATTTCAGTTCATGGTTGTTTAAGGGAAGACTGTACAGAAAATTGGAGGAGTTTCGGCTAGGGCTGAACAGGGAAACAAGGCTGGAAAAACCACTGCACAGAATTTCGCAAGGCTGGAATTTTTCTAGGTAGTTTTCGGCTGCCATTTTCCAATCAGCTTGTAGAGAGTTTGAAGGGGATTTCAGGGGTCTTTCAAGGCTGGTTTCCAGCCTTCTTTATGGAGGAAAAACTTGGCTAAGATGATGAACAAAAACTGAAAGAAAACAACTTGGTTTCGGACCTCCAAAGCTGCGATTTTGCCTAGGGATTTTTCTGGTTTTGCACAGCTTTTGTGCAGTCCAAAAAATGGCCAGAAATATTCAGGTTTCAAGCTGATCAAAAGGGCCATTTTCTGGCAGCATTTTGGAGGAAATAATGGCTAAGAATTTTGACACCTTGAAGGCACAAGAAGCTGGAAAAATTTCAGTTCAATGTATGAAGGAAAATGAACCTAGCTAGAGTGAAGTTTTAGAGAGTTCACTAGGGAAATTAATTAACTTGAAATCCTTCCCCCTCTTCCATGGTTTCGGTCCACAAGATGTCTTTCTCTAAGACATTTTGAACCTTCAAAGCCACATCACATTGCTGGAACTCTTCTAGAATAAAATTGGCTTGAACAAATTGAACATCTTAATGGATTGAGAAATAGGAAAAATTAAGGATCAAGAGGAAATGAATTCCCCTTAGGAATTTCGTGTAGAGAAAAAGGATAGGATTAGGATACTTCTATCATGACTCTCCTAGGACAATATCTCTACCCTATTCCAAAGCACATAAGGCCGACAATTCCACTTCCCAAGCAAAAATAAAATTTAATCATTCTAAAGCTCCCATGATAGAATTTGAACCCAAGACCTCAATATTTAATTTCAACGCTCTAACCACTAAACCACAACAACTCTTGTTCTTATTTTCTCTCTAAAATATTTTCTTATTCAATCCTCAAGCTATCACCCTTTTTCCACCTCAAGCAAAAATCACCATTTTGCCATTCTCACTCAATAATCATAATCAAGCCCTCTAGACTATAAAACACAAATTCAATGCACATAAAATCATATAAAAATATATTTAAACATGCAATGAAATATGATATATATCCCAACCCCCTTACTCTAAGGTTGGTTTTGACTGGAGTTTCACATCCTCCCCTCCTTAGAAGAATTTCGTCCCGAAATTAAAGCATACCTCTATTTCAAATCAGGGTACTTCCGCTTAACCTATTCTTCCAACTCCCATGTGGCATCCTGCGTGCCATAGTGCCCCCACTAAATCTTAACCATCGGTATCTGCTTGTTCCAGAGAGTCTTGACACTGCGGTCCAATATCCGTATAGGCTTCTCCACATAGCTCAAGTCTGGCTATAATACTAACGGTTCATCATTCAATACATGATCGGGATCAGCATTGTACTTTTTCAGTTGTGACACATGAAACACATCATGGATTCCTGTCAACCCATCTGGCAGGTCCAGTCGGTAAGCTACCGGTCTAATCCTATCCTTAATCAGAAACGGCCCCAAATATCTTGGATTTAACTTTCCACCATTCGGATGCTTCGAAATTCCCCTATTCGGCGTCAATTTCAAAAATACGCTGTCCTCGACTTGAAATTCCAATTCTCTCCGTCGGTTGTCCGCATAGCTCTTCTGCCAACTCTGTGCCGCCTTTAACCTTTCCCTGATCAATTTCACTTTATCCAACATTTCTTGAACACATACTTCTTCGGTTTTGCTCACATGTCCGTCTTCGGACCAACTCCAATATAACGATACCTGACACTTGCGCTCATACAAAGCCTCATACGGTGCTATCCCAATTGAGGGTTGGTAGCTATTATTATATGACAACTCGGCATACGGTACACACTCTATCCACTTGTCGTCGAAGTCCAAGACACAGGCTCTCAGCATATCTTTCAATATTCGAATAACTCTTTCTGACTGCCCATCGGTCTGCGGGTGCGCCGTCGTACTGAATTTCAGATTCGACCCCATTGCTTCATGAAACTTTTCCTAAAAACGAGACATAAACCGTGGGTCTCGATTTGACACTATACTCAAAGACACTCCATGCAGTCAGACTATTTCTCTAACATAAGTCTAAGCCAGCTTCTCCATCGAGTTCTTCATATTCACCGGTATGAAATAGGCCGACTTGGTTAGTCGATCCACCACTACCCATATGGCGTCCTTCTGAGTCTTTGACATGGGAAGTCTGGTGACAAAATCCATAGTCACCTCCTCCCACTTCCATTCTGGTACTGGCAATGGCTGCAATAATCCTGCTAACTTCTTGTGCTCCGCCTTAACCTTCTGGCAGGTGAGACAGGTCGAGACATACTCGACCACATCCCGCTTCAATCTGGGCCACCAATAGGCTCTCTTCAAGTCCTGATGAATGGCGTACTTGCTCTTGTGCGCCTCTTCCAAAATTCGGTCCTTTAACTGCTGCTCCCCGGGTACACACAACCGATCTCTAAAATGGAGAACTCCCGCCTCATCTTGATGGAATTCATTGCTTGGCCGCTTAAACTCCTTGTCCTTGAAAAGTTGAAACTCGGTGTTGCTTTGCTGAGCTTCCACGATTTCCCTCTTCAAATCCGGCACTAACTTCAAATTGCTGATAACAATTCTTTGGTCTTGCACTTCCACCCTTCTGTCCAACACATCTTGAACCACTTGAATATCCTGCATTCTCAGTCTGGCCATTCCAACTTTCCTGCTCAGGGCGTCCACCACAACGTTGGCCTTCCCGGGATGGTAGTTGATTGAACAATGATATTCTTCCAGAAATTCCATCCATCTTCGTTGTCTCAAGTTTAGATCCTTCTGAGTGAAAATATACTTCAGACTCTTGTGGTCGGTAAATACCTCGTATTCGGTTCCGTACAGGTAGTGTCACCATTTCTTTAGGGTGAACACTATAGCTGCCAGCTCCAGATCATAAGTAGGATAGTTGACTTCATGAGGTATTAGCTTCCGAGAAGCGTAAGCGATCACCTTTCGGTCCTGCATCAACACTGCTCCCAATCCTTCTTTCGAAGTGTCAGTATACAGTGCGTAAGGTTTCCCCTCCTTTGGTAGACTCAATACTGGTGTTGTCATCAGTCTGCACTTCAGTTCTTGAAAACTTTTCTCGTATTTGTCGTTCCATATAAATGGAACATCCTTTCGCAATAATCGGGTCATTGGCGATGCAAGTGTCGAAAATCCCTTGATAAACCTTCGGTAGTAACCAGCCAGTCCCAAGAAACTTCGGATCTCAGTGATACTCTCTGATTGCTTCCAGTCGGATACCGCTTCAACCTTTGTCGAGTCCACTTTGATTCCCTCCTTAGTCACCATATGGCCAAGGAACGCCATACTGTCCAACCAGAATTCGCACTTGCTGAACTTGGCGTACAGCTTGTGCTCCCGAAGCTTCTCCAGTACGAGCTTCAGATGCTCCGCATGCTCCCCCGGACTCTTGGAGTAGATCAAAAAGTCATCGATAAAGACCACCATGAACTTGTCTAGATAGGTTCGGAACACTCGGTGCATCAGGTCCATGAACACTGCTGGGGAGTTAGTCACCCCGAACAGCATCACCATGAACTCGTAGTGTCCATATCGGGTGTTGAAGGTCGTCTTGGGGATATCTTCCTCTCTTATCTGCACTTGGTAGTACCCTTGCCTCAGGTCCAATTTGAAGTAGTAACTGGATCCTTTTAACTGGTCGAATAGCTCGTCAATCAACGGTAGGGGATACTTGTTCTTGATCGTCAAGTTGTTCAACCCCCGGTAATCGATACATAGCCTCAAAGTGCCACCCTTCTTCTTCATAAATAGCACAGGCGCCCCCCAGGGCGACGTGCTCGGTCTGATATAACCTTAGCTCACTAATTCCTCCAATTGTTCCTTCAACTCTTTCAGTTCTGCTGGTGCCATCCGGTACGGAGTCCGCGATACTAGTTCTGCTTCCGGAACTAAGTCGATGGTGAATTCTACTTCTCGGCTGGGAGGTAGAGAATCAAGCTCCACCAGAAACACATTGGGAAAATCCTTCACTACTTCACTGTCCTCCAGAGTACACTGGTCCTTCGGCTTGTTTATCACGTAAGCCAGGTACCCTTGACACCCTTGATTCAACAATTTCTGGGCCTTAGCCCCCGCGATCAAATACTTACATTCTTTCACCCTCTTGCCATTAAATTCCAATACATCACAACCCGGTCTGATGAACTGGACTGACTTATTTTTACAGTCTACCCTAGCCCTATGCTTAGCTAACCAGTCCATCCCCAAAATCAAGTCATAATCCTCAGGGTCTAATACTATCAAATCTCCCTCCAGACTTTCTCTCCCCACCTTAATTTTACAGTCTTTCACATACCGATCCGCTTGCACCATTTTCCCCAGAGGTGTGCTCACCACTAAAGTGAAAGATAGCTCCACTCCATCCCAACCTAAATGACATGCACACAACTTGTTTATATAGGAATGAGTAGAGCCAGGATCAATCAAAGTAGTAACGGAACGTCCTTGAATAGTGAATGTACCTTCTACCACCGCTACATCAGCCCCAACTTCCTCTCTATTGAGAGCGAACACCTTGGCCTTCACTTGCAGCTTCGGTGCTCCACTCCCGGCTGCTTTTGTGGGGTTTGGCCCCTAAAATATGGGCTTAGTGAGGACGCTTGGGCCTAAAAGAAGGGTGAATGTGATACCCCAGTCCTACATGGGATTGGAATAAGAAGGGTGTATGATATATAAGAATGGGCCTAAGTACCCATTATCAACTTGGGATATCCATTTTGGCCTAGCGAGGACGGTAGCCAAGTAGTTGACCGTGGGTGGTGCCAGGCCCATAGTTGAGCTCCTGGGTTCGCGGGCACAGGGCGTGACATTTGGTATCAGAGCAGGTATCCAGCCCCTGGTATAGGAACTAAGTGCTACACCGTGCGCGGTGGGAGCCACCTCTAGAATCCTATGCTGCCTGGTTGGTCCTAGGTTTGGCCCCTAAAGTATGGGCCCAGCGAGGACGCTTGGGCCTAAAGGAAGGGTGAATGTGATATCCCAGTCCCACATGGGATTGCGATGAGAAGTGTGTATGATATATAAAAATGGGCCTAAATACCCATTATCAACTTGGGATATCCATTTTGGCCCAGCGAGGACGGCGGCCAAGTAGTTGACCGTGGGTGTTACCAGGCCCATAGTCGCGCTCTCGGGTCCGAGGGCACGGGGCGTGACATGGCTTCTAAAATTTCATATAGGATAAAACACATGTGAGTGATAAACACTCAGTGAGTCCCGCGTGTCCTAGTGTTTTTCCTTAATGAAACGGCTTGTACAACCAAGTATTATACAAAAGGCATCTTGTAAGGTAGGTTATAATCAAGATAGGCCAATAGGCTTGAGTTCATTACACACAATATGCTCAAGAGAGAAGAGGCATGATTAATTCACTAGAATTCATATATATCGAGAAATGCGAGTAGTAAAATTCCATGTGCCTTTTGTTGGAAAATCATGTTCAGGATTTCAAGAATTCATAAAATTCATGATATAATTCTAGGAAATTAATGTAAAAGATTTCACGAAACATGATGTGTTAATTCAGGAATTCGTGTATGAAAATAAGCTAAAGCAAGAATTCAAGAATTCAAGTGTAAAACATTTTATTTTAGGAATACAGGAGTTCTTATATAAAACATGTCATTTCAAGTATGTAGGAATTCATGATCAGTAGTTAGTATGTCAAGAATTTAGGAATTTAGGAATTCAAGAATTATGACGCAATTGCTCCGGTCATTCAAGAATCCAGGAGTTAGCTTATCCTAATGTCCTATTGCCCTACTCTGAGTAAGATGAATCTCAGAACTAATCAGGTTACTTGGGACCGTCTACCTTTAATCATGAACTGGATTCGTTTTGTTCAAATTTCCTATACGCGA